>JAQFVV010000089.1:2897994-2901018 GCA_028023455.1 Epiperipatus broadwayi | reverse complement strand
ATTATTATTATTATTATTATTATTATTATTATTATTAATTATTATTATTATTATTATTATTATTATTATTATTATTATTATTGGCTATTAATAATCACAAGCGCTGAGAGACTTGCACTCTCTCGTAAGTTAATTTCAAATCATCTGCGCTTTGAAAATAAATATTATTTACATATATTTCTGCAATTTATAACATCGATAATCTACTGCATAGTGAATCTAAAGATTTCATGCTGTATGTTTGTAATTTGAAGTCAGTGAGTAGTGTGTGAAGGTATTTAATATTCACACTTTCAGATATAAGTACTTTGGACTGGCTTGGATATATAGACAGACAAGTAAAGTTAAGAGTGGTTACCACTCTTTTCTTGTTAAATCGTTGTCCCAGTATTTACGATCTGATTGGCTATTAATAATCACAAGCGCTGAGAGACTTGCACTCTCTCGAAAGTTAATTTCAAATCATCTGCGCTTTGAAAATAAATATTATTTACATATATTTCTGCAATTTATAACATCGATAATCTACTGCATAGTGAATCTAAAGATTTCATGCTGTATGTTTGTAATTTGAAGTCAGTGAGTAGTGTGTGAAGGTATTTAATATTCACACTTTCAGATATAAGTACTTTGGACTGGCTTGGATATATAGACAGACAAGTAAAGTTAAGAGTGGTTACCACTCTTTTCTTGTTAAATCATTGTCCCAGTATTTACGATCTGATTGGCTATTAATAATCACAAGCGCTGAGAGACTTGCACTCTCTCGGAAGTTAATTTCAAATCATCTGCGCTTTGAAAATAAATATTATTTACATATATTTCTGCAATTTATAACATCGATAATCTACTGCATAGTGAATCTAAAGATTTCATGCTGTATGTTTGTAATTTGAAGTCAGTGAGTAGTGTGTGAAGGTATTTAATATTCACACTTTCAGATATAAGTACTTTGGACTGGCTTGGATATATAGACAGACAAGTAAAGTTAAGAGTGGTTACCACTCTTTTCTTGTTAAATCGTTGTCCCAGTATTTACGATCTGATTGGCTATTAATAATCACAAGCGCTGAGAGACTTGCACTCTCTCGTAAGTTAATTTCAAATCATCTGCGCTTTGAAAATGAAAATAAATATTATTTACATATTATTATTATTACATTAATGATCTTAATGATTGCTTGAGATATTCTTTTCTGTTAAGCTATGCTGATGACTGTAAGATTTTTAGAAGAATTGTATCAGTGAACAATTGTGTTCTCCTTCAGAAGGATATTGATAACTTTAGTGCTTGGTGTCAGTCAAATAATGACAGTTAATTTTGATAAATGTTCCTTTATTTCTTATTCCAAAAAAATCTGAAGTTTTACAGTTTTATTATTATATCAATTCTCATAAAATTATTTCAGTTAAATGCCAAAAAGATCTCGGAATTATGTTTTCTTGTAATGGATCTTTTATTCCTCATCTTGAAATGATTGTTGGTAAAGCTTTTAAGGTTATGGGTGCCATTCTTAGACATGGTTATCAGTTCAGTAATGATACTAAACGGAAATTGTTTTTTTCATTGGTTCTTCCTATTATTGAATATGGTTCAATAATTTGGAACCCTAGTTCTTTGCAAGGATGTAACTTGTTGCAGACTATTTCAAAGAAGTTTTTCAAATATGTTTCTTGGGAGGGTAAAATGATTAATCTTTCATCTAGACGAAAGGGTAAAATGATTAATCTTTCATCTAGACGAAAGTATAGGGATTTGAAATATTTTTATAAAATTGTTAATAAACAGGTTATTTTATCAGATATAGTTTCAACTATCTCAGTTAGGTCTTTGAGTTATGATACTAGGTCTACTTGTGTATATCAGATTCAAACATGCCGTTCTAATATTCTTAAATTTTCTCCTTTATTTAGGTTACCCTCTTTATATAATCAAATTGGGAGTAACCTTAATCTGTGTGACATTGATTATAAGAAATTTTGTAATCTTGTTAAACTGAAATGTGAAGTTTGATTTTGTCTTTTAAATTTTACTTTATTATGTATACATTTATATTTTCATTTTATGTTATATGTTTTATTTTCACTTTTATTGTATGTGCAAGCTGTAATTGGCTTTATGCTGTTGTTTAGCACTTAAATAAATGAATTGAATTGAATTGAATTATTATTATTATTATTATTATTATTATTATTATTATTATTATTATTATTATTATTATTATTATTATTATTATTATTATTATTATTATTATTATTATTATTATTATTATTATTATTATTATTATTATTATTATTATTATTATTATTATTATTATTATTATTATTATTATTATTATTATTATTATTATTATTATTATTATTATTATTATTATTATTATTATTATTATTATTATTATTATTATTATTATTATTATTATTATTATTATTATTATTATTATTATTATTATTATTATTATTATTATTATTATTATTATTATTATTATTATTATTATTATTATTATTATTATTATTATTATTATTATTATTATTATTATTATTATTATTATTATTATTATTATTATTATTATTATTATTATTATTATTATTATTATTATTATTATTATTATTATTATTATTATTATTATAAATAATAATAATAATAATAATAATAATAATAATAATAATAATAATAATAATAATAATATATTGACTCTAATCTTATCATAATAACACTCCATCATAAAAATATCACACTTAACCTAGTATTTGTATATATACCACCAGGCCCTGTCATCATCTCCAGAATAATAGCAACAATAAATTCAATGCTTACAGTAACACCAAATCCCATAATACTCCTGGGAGATTTCAACATGACCTACCAAACTTTTGTCACCAAATGAATCCATCAAATAACAATCCCACTTATGAGTGCTGAAGGTTTTCTCCCATCAAACTCAATATCTTTTAATAACAATAGATATGTCACTTATTGATTTGTGTTTCTACTCACCAATGTTACATCATTATTTTAATCTTGAA